>JAHKQU010000008.1:0-10000 GCA_020383195.1 Neomicropteryx cornuta
CCTAACCTAACCTAACCTAACCTAACCTAACCTAACCTAACCTAACCTAACCTAACCTAACCTAACCTAACCTAACCTAACCTAACCTAACCTAACCTAACCTAACCTAACCTAACCTAACCTAACCTAACCTAACCTAACCTAACCTAACCTAACCTAACCTAACCTAACCTAACCTAACCTAACCTAACCTAACCTAACCTAACCTAACCTAACCTAACCTAACCTAACCTAACCTAACCTAACCTAACCTAACCTAACCTAACCTAACCTAACCTAACCTAACCTAACCTAACCTAACCTAACCTAACCTAACCTAACCTAACCTAACCTAACCTAACCTAACCTAACCTAACCTAACCTAACCTAACCTAACCTAACCTAACCTAACCTAACCTAACCTAACCTAACCTAACCTAACCTAACCTAACCTAACCTAACCTAACCTAACCTAACCTAACCTAACCTAACCTAACCTAACCTAACCTAACCTAACCTAACCTAACCTAACCTAACCTAACCTAACCTAACCTAACCTAACCTAACCTAACCTAACCTAACCTAACCTAACCTAACCTAACCTAACCTAACCTAACCTAACCTAACCTAACCTAACCTAACCTAACCTAACCTAACCTAACCTAACCTAACCTAACCTAACCTAACCTAACCTAACCTAACCTAACCTAACCTAACCTAACCTAACCTAACCTAACCTAACCTAACCTAACCTAACCTAACCTAACCTAACCTAACCTAACCTAACCTAACCTAACCTAACCTAACCTAACCTAACCTAACCTAACCTAACCTAACCTAACCTAACCTAACCTAACCTAACCTAACCTAACCTAACCTAACCTAACCTAACCTAACCTAACCTAACCTAACCTAACCTAACCTAACCTAACCTAACCTAACCTAACCTAACCTAACCTAACCTAACCTAACCTAACCTAACCTAACCTAACCTAACCTAACCTAACCTAACCTAACCTAACCTAACCTAACCTAACCTAACCTAACCTAACCTAACCTAACCTAACCTAACCTAACCTAACCTAACCTAACCTAACCTAACCTAACCTAACCTAACCTAACCTAACCTAACCTAACCTAACCTAACCTAACCTAACCTAACCTAACCTAACCTAACCTAACCTAACCTAACCTAACCTAACCTAACCTAACCTAACCTAACCTAACCTAACCTAACCTAACCTAACCTAACCTAACCTAACCTAACCTAACCTAACCTAACCTAACCTAACCTAACCTAACCTAACCTAACCTAACCTAACCTAACCTAACCTAACCTAACCTAACCTAACCTAACCTAACCTAACCTAACCTAACCTAACCTAACCTAACCTAACCTAACCTAACCTAACCTAACCTAACCTAACCTAACCTAACCTAACCTAACCTAACCTAACCTAACCTAACCTAACCTAACCTAACCTAACCTAACCTAACCTAACCTAACCTAACCTAACCTAACCTAACCTAACCTAACCTAACCTAACCTAACCTAACCTAACCTAACCTAACCTAACCTAACCTAACCTAACCTAACCTAACCTAACCTAACCTAACCTAACCTAACCTAACCTAACCTAACCTAACCTAACCTAACCTAACCTAACCTAACCTAACCTAACCTAACCTAACCTAACCTAACCTAACCTAACCTAACCTAACCTAACCTAACCTAACCTAACCTAACCTAACCTAACCTAACCTAACCTAACCTAACCTAACCTAACCTAACCTAACCTAACCTAACCTAACCTAACCTAACCTAACCTAACCTAACCTAACCTAACCTAACCTAACCTAACCTAACCTAACCTAACCTAACCTAACCTAACCTAACCTAACCTAACCTAACCTAACCTAACCTAACCTAACCTAACCTAACCTAACCTAACCTAACCTAACCTAACCTAACCTAACCTAACCTAACCTAACCTAACCTAACCTAACCTAACCTAACCTAACCTAACCTAACCTAACCTAACCTAACCTAACCTAACCTAACCTAACCTAACCTAACCTAACCTAACCTAACCTAACCTAACCTAACCTAACCTAACCTAACCTAACCTAACCTAACCTAACCTAACCTAACCTAACCTAACCTAACCTAACCTAACCTAACCTAACCTAACCTAACCTAACCTAACCTAACCTAACCTAACCTAACCTAACCTAACCTAACCTAACCTAACCTAACCTAACCTAACCTAACCTAACCTAACCTAACCTAACCTAACCTAACCTAACCTAACCTAACCTAACCTAACCTAACCTAACCTAACCTAACCTAACCTAACCTAACCTAACCTAACCTAACCTAACCTAACCTAACCTAACCTAACCTAACCTAACCTAACCTAACCTAACCTAACCTAACCTAACCTAACCTAACCTAACCTAACCTAACCTAACCTAACCTAACCTAACCTAACCTAACCTAACCTAACCTAACCTAACCTAACCTAACCTAACCTAACCTAACCTAACCTAACCTAACCTAACCTAACCTAACCTAACCTAACCTAACCTAACCTAACCTAACCTAACCTAACCTAACCTAACCTAACCTAACCTAACCTAACCTAACCTAACCTAACCTAACCTAACCTAACCTAACCTAACCTAACCTAACCTAACCTAACCTAACCTAACCTAACCTAACCTAACCTAACCTAACCTAACCTAACCTAACCTAACCTAACCTAACCTAACCTAACCTAACCTAACCTAACCTAACCTAACCTAACCTAACCTAACCTAACCTAACCTAACCTAACCTAACCTAACCTAACCTAACCTAACCTAACCTAACCTAACCTAACCTAACCTAACCTAACCTAACCTAACCTAACCTAACCTAACCTAACCTAACCTAACCTAACCTAACCTAACCTAACCTAACCTAACCTAACCTAACCTAACCTAACCTAACCTAACCTAACCTAACCTAACCTAACCTAACCTAACCTAACCTAACCTAACCTAACCTAACCTAACCTAACCTAACCTAACCTAACCTAACCTAACCTAACCTAACCTAACCTAACCTAACCTAACCTAACCTAACCTAACCTAACCTAACCTAACCTAACCTAACCTAACCTAACCTAACCTAACCTAACCTAACCTAACCTAACCTAACCTAACCTAACCTAACCTAACCTAACCTAACCTAACCTAACCTAACCTAACCTAACCTAACCTAACCTAACCTAACCTAACCTAACCTAACCTAACCTAACCTAACCTAACCTAACCTAACCTAACCTAACCTAACCTAACCTAACCTAACCTAACCTAACCTAACCTAACCTAACCTAACCTAACCTAACCTAACCTAACCTAACCTAACCTAACCTAACCTAACCTAACCTAACCTAACCTAACCTAACCTAACCTAACCTAACCTAACCTAACCTAACCTAACCTAACCTAACCTAACCTAACCTAACCTAACCTAACCTAACCTAACCTAACCTAACCTAACCTAACCTAACCTAACCTAACCTAACCTAACCTAACCTAACCTAACCTAACCTAACCTAACCTAACCTAACCTAACCTAACCTAACCTAACCTAACCTAACCTAACCTAACCTAACCTAACCTAACCTAACCTAACCTAACCTAACCTAACCTAACCTAACCTAACCTAACCTAACCTAACCTAACCTAACCTAACCTAACCTAACCTAACCTAACCTAACCTAACCTAACCTAACCTAACCTAACCTAACCTAACCTAACCTAACCTAACCTAACCTAACCTAACCTAACCTAACCTAACCTAACCTAACCTAACCTAACCTAACCTAACCTAACCTAACCTAACCTAACCTAACCTAACCTAACCTAACCTAACCTAACCTAACCTAACCTAACCTAACCTAACCTAACCTAACCTAACCTAACCTAACCTAACCTAACCTAACCTAACCTAACCTAACCTAACCTAACCTAACCTAACCTAACCTAACCTAACCTAACCTAACCTAACCTAACCTAACCTAACCTAACCTAACCTAACCTAACCTAACCTAACCTAACCTAACCTAACCTAACCTAACCTAACCTAACCTAACCTAACCTAACCTAACCTAACCTAACCTAACCTAACCTAACCTAACCTAACCTAACCTAACCTAACCTAACCTAACCTAACCTAACCTAACCTAACCTAACCTAACCTAACCTAACCTAACCTAACCTAACCTAACCTAACCTAACCTAACCTAACCTAACCTAACCTAACCTAACCTAACCTAACCTAACCTAACCTAACCTAACCTAACCTAACCTAACCTAACCTAACCTAACCTAACCTAACCTAACCTAACCTAACCTAACCTAACCTAACCTAACCTAACCTAACCTAACCTAACCTAACCTAACCTAACCTAACCTAACCTAACCTAACCTAACCTAACCTAACCTAACCTAACCTAACCTAACCTAACCTAACCTAACCTAACCTAACCTAACCTAACCTAACCTAACCTAACCTAACCTAACCTAACCTAACCTAACCTAACCTAACCTAACCTAACCTAACCTAACCTAACCTAACCTAACCTAACCTAACCTAACCTAACCTAACCTAACCTAACCTAACCTAACCTAACCTAACCTAACCTAACCTAACCTAACCTAACCTAACCTAACCTAACCTAACCTAACCTAACCTAACCTAACCTAACCTAACCTAACCTAACCTAACCTAACCTAACCTAACCTAACCTAACCTAACCTAACCTAACCTAACCTAACCTAACCTAACCTAACCTAACCTAACCTAACCTAACCTAACCTAACCTAACCTAACCTAACCTAACCTAACCTAACCTAACCTAACCTAACCTAACCTAACCTAACCTAACCTAACCTAACCTAACCTAACCTAACCTAACCTAACCTAACCTAACCTAACCTAACCTAACCTAACCTAACCTAACCTAACCTAACCTAACCTAACCTAACCTAACCTAACCTAACCTAACCTAACCTAACCTAACCTAACCTAACCTAACCTAACCTAACCTAACCTAACCTAACCTAACCTAACCTAACCTAACCTAACCTAACCTAACCTAACCTAACCTAACCTAACCTAACCTAACCTAACCTAACCTAACCTAACCTAACCTAACCTAACCTAACCTAACCTAACCTAACCTAACCTAACCTAACCTAACCTAACCTAACCTAACCTAACCTAACCTAACCTAACCTAACCTAACCTAACCTAACCTAACCTAACCTAACCTAACCTAACCTAACCTAACCTAACCTAACCTAACCTAACCTAACCTAACCTAACCTAACCTAACCTAACCTAACCTAACCTAACCTAACCTAACCTAACCTAACCTAACCTAACCTAACCTAACCTAACCTAACCTAACCTAACCTAACCTAACCTAACCTAACCTAACCTAACCTAACCTAACCTAACCTAACCTAACCTAACCTAACCTAACCTAACCTAACCTAACCTAACCTAACCTAACCTAACCTAACCTAACCTAACCTAACCTAACCTAACCTAACCTAACCTAACCTAACCTAACCTAACCTAACCTAACCTAACCTAACCTAACCTAACCTAACCTAACCTAACCTAACCTAACCTAACCTAACCTAACCTAACCTAACCTAACCTAACCTAACCTAACCTAACCTAACCTAACCTAACCTAACCTAACCTAACCTAACCTAACCTAACCTAACCTAACCTAACCTAACCTAACCTAACCTAACCTAACCTAACCTAACCTAACCTAACCTAACCTAACCTAACCTAACCTAACCTAACCTAACCTAACCTAACCTAACCTAACCTAACCTAACCTAACCTAACCTAACCTAACCTAACCTAACCTAACCTAACCTAACCTAACCTAACCTAACCTAACCTAACCTAACCTAACCTAACCTAACCTAACCTAACCTAACCTAACCTAACCTAACCTAACCTAACCTAACCTAACCTAACCTAACCTAACCTAACCTAACCTAACCTAACCTAACCTAACCTAACCTAACCTAACCTAACCTAACCTAACCTAACCTAACCTAACCTAACCTAACCTAACCTAACCTAACCTAACCTAACCTAACCTAACCTAACCTAACCTAACCTAACCTAACCTAACCTAACCTAACCTAACCTAACCTAACCTAACCTAACCTAACCTAACCTAACCTAACCTAACCTAACCTAACCTAACCTAACCTAACCTAACCTAACCTAACCTAACCTAACCTAACCTAACCTAACCTAACCTAACCTAACCTAACCTAACCTAACCTAACCTAACCTAACCTAACCTAACCTAACCTAACCTAACCTAACCTAACCTAACCTAACCTAACCTAACCTAACCTAACCTAACCTAACCTAACCTAACCTAACCTAACCTAACCTAACCTAACCTAACCTAACCTAACCTAACCTAACCTAACCTAACCTAACCTAACCTAACCTAACCTAACCTAACCTAACCTAACCTAACCTAACCTAACCTAACCTAACCTAACCTAACCTAACCTAACCTAACCTAACCTAACCTAACCTAACCTAACCTAACCTAACCTAACCTAACCTAACCTAACCTAACCTAACCTAACCTAACCTAACCTAACCTAACCTAACCTAACCTAACCTAACCTAACCTAACCTAACCTAACCTAACCTAACCTAACCTAACCTAACCTAACCTAACCTAACCTAACCTAACCTAACCTAACCTAACCTAACCTAACCTAACCTAACCTAACCTAACCTAACCTAACCTAACCTAACCTAACCTAACCTAACCTAACCTAACCTAACCTAACCTAACCTAACCTAACCTAACCTAACCTAACCTAACCTAACCTAACCTAACCTAACCTAACCTAACCTAACCTAACCTAACCTAACCTAACCTAACCTAACCTAACCTAACCTAACCTAACCTAACCTAACCTAACCTAACCTAACCTAACCTAACCTAACCTAACCTAACCTAACCTAACCTAACCTAACCTAACCTAACCTAACCTAACCTAACCTAACCTAACCTAACCTAACCTAACCTAACCTAACCTAACCTAACCTAACCTAACCTAACCTAACCTAACCTAACCTAACCTAACCTAACCTAACCTAACCTAACCTAACCTAACCTAACCTAACCTAACCTAACCTAACCTAACCTAACCTAACCTAACCTAACCTAACCTAACCTAACCTAACCTAACCTAACCTAACCTAACCTAACCTAACCTAACCTAACCTAACCTAACCTAACCTAACCTAACCTAACCTAACCTAACCTAACCTAACCTAACCTAACCTAACCTAACCTAACCTAACCTAACCTAACCTAACCTAACCTAACCTAACCTAACCTAACCTAACCTAACCTAACCTAACCTAACCTAACCTAACCTAACCTAACCTAACCTAACCTAACCTAACCTAACCTAACCTAACCTAACCTAACCTAACCTAACCTAACCTAACCTAACCTAACCTAACCTAACCTAACCTAACCTAACCTAACCTAACCTAACCTAACCTAACCTAACCTAACCTAACCTAACCTAACCTAACCTAACCTAACCTAACCTAACCTAACCTAACCTAACCTAACCTAACCTAACCTAACCTAACCTAACCTAACCTAACCTAACCTAACCTAACCTAACCTAACCTAACCTAACCTAACCTAACCTAACCTAACCTAACCTAACCTAACCTAACCTAACCTAACCTAACCTAACCTAACCTAACCTAACCTAACCTAACCTAACCTAACCTAACCTAACCTAACCTAACCTAACCTAACCTAACCTAACCTAACCTAACCTAACCTAACCTAACCTAACCTAACCTAACCTAACCTAACCTAACCTAACCTAACCTAACCTAACCTAACCTAACCTAACCTAACCTAACCTAACCTAACCTAACCTAACCTAACCTAACCTAACCTAACCTAACCTAACCTAACCTAACCTAACCTAACCTAACCTAACCTAACCTAACCTAACCTAACCTAACCTAACCTAACCTAACCTAACCTAACCTAACCTAACCTAACCTAACCTAACCTAACCTAACCTAACCTAACCTAACCTAACCTAACCTAACCTAACCTAACCTAACCTAACCTAACCTAACCTAACCTAACCTAACCTAACCTAACCTAACCTAACCTAACCTAACCTAACCTAACCTAACCTAACCTAACCTAACCTAACCTAACCTAACCTAACCTAACCTAACCTAACCTAACCTAACCTAACCTAACCTAACCTAACCTAACCTAACCTAACCTAACCTAACCTAACCTAACCTAACCTAACCTAACCTAACCTAACCTAACCTAACCTAACCTAACCTAACCTAACCTAACCTAACCTAACCTAACCTAACCTAACCTAACCTAACCTAACCTAACCTAACCTAACCTAACCTAACCTAACCTAACCTAACCTAACCTAACCTAACCTAACCTAACCTAACCTAACCTAACCTAACCTAACCTAACCTAACCTAACCTAACCTAACCTAACCTAACCTAACCTAACCTAACCTAACCTAACCTAACCTAACCTAACCTAACCTAACCTAACCTAACCTAACCTAACCTAACCTAACCTAACCTAACCTAACCTAACCTAACCTAACCTAACCTAACCTAACCTAACCTAACCTAACCTAACCTAACCTAACCTAACCTAACCTAACCTAACCTAACCTAACCTAACCTAACCTAACCTAACCTAACCTAACCTAACCTAACCTAACCTAACCTAACCTAACCTAACCTAACCTAACCTAACCTAACCTAACCTAACCTAACCTAACCTAACCTAACCTAACCTAACCTAACCTAACCTAACCTAACCTAACCTAACCTAACCTAACCTAACCTAACCTAACCTAACCTAACCTAACCTAACCTAACCTAACCTAACCTAACCTAACCTAACCTAACCTAACCTAACCTAACCTAACCTAACCTAACCTAACCTAACCTAACCTAACCTAACCTAACCTAACCTAACCTAACCTAACCTAACCTAACCTAACCTAACCTAACCTAACCTAACCTAACCTAACCTAACCTAACCTAACCTAACCTAACCTAACCTAACCTAACCTAACCTAACCTAACCTAACCTAACCTAACCTAACCTAACCTAACCTAACCTAACCTAACCTAACCTAACCTAACCTAACCTAACCTAACCTAACCTAACCTAACCTAACCTAACCTAACCTAACCTAACCTAACCTAACCTAACCTAACCTAACCTAACCTAACCTAACCTAACCTAACCTAACCTAACCTAACCTAACCTAACCTAACCTAACCTAACCTAACCTAACCTAACCTAACCTAACCTAACCTAACCTAACCTAACCTAACCTAACCTAACCTAACCTAACCTAACCTAACCTAACCTAACCTAACCTAACCTAACCTAACCTAACCTAACCTAACCTAACCTAACCTAACCTAACCTAACCTAACCTAACCTAACCTAACCTAACCTAACCTAACCTAACCTAACCTAACCTAACCTAACCTAACCTAACCTAACCTAACCTAACCTAACCTAACCTAACCTAACCTAACCTAACCTAACCTAACCTAACCTAACCTAACCTAACCTAACCTAACCTAACCTAACCTAACCTAACCTAACCTAACCTAACCTAACCTAACCTAACCTAACCTAACCTAACCTAACCTAACCTAACCTAACCTAACCTAACCTAACCTAACCTAACCTAACCTAACCTAACCTAACCTAACCTAACCTAACCTAACCTAACCTAACCTAACCTAACCTAACCTAACCTAACCTAACCTAACCTAACCTAACCTAACCTAACCTAACCTAACCTAACCTAACCTAACCTAACCTAACCTAACCTAACCTAACCTAACCTAACCTAACCTAA